>PVNU02001663.1:0-32123 GCA_003013855.2 Liriodendron chinense
AAAGCCGTTCGCAAGAAGTTTCTACACTGGAATTAAGTTACACCATCAATCTGTTTTACCTCCTTGTTTTAGGACAAGAGACAAAAAAATGAGGCAGATCGAAGACTTAACTGGACCATACCTCATGAACCAGTCGGCAATGAACTCTTACGGCTAAAACTCAAGAGTGGTATTTAGCGCCCCCCCCCATGTGGCTCTGCCCCTGAGTACTGTTGATATGATGGCTACCCTGATAGATGATGCTATTGCTGTTCAACTTGGACATGTAGCTATACATGTAACAAATGACCTGATTTTGATTCTGCGTGTGCGACTATATAAGTGTTAAGCGTGCTAAAGTCGTATTCAGGTCGAATAAAACCGAATACCTTGTGACCCCAAGCACCAAAATAGATAGAATAAAAATGAATTGGTAAAGATTGACCATCTATTCAACTAGCAACCAATTGCTAAGGTGATTAGACAATTTGTGAAGGGAAGAGTTAGTCTTTTAGATGGATTTTTTTTTTTTTTTTTTTTTTTTTTTTTTACCTTAGTGTAGACACCCCACCTTCGGCTACACTGTTGGTAGAGATAGCTGGATGAATGGAGGACCATACCCCCAAATCCCAAGTCCAAACTCAGCCAAACTCACCCTTGTAAGCCCCATTCCATAGCCCAGTTCAAGCCTGAACCCAGTCAACCCAGTCCTAAACACCACCCTGAAAAACCCCCCATAAAAAAGGCCAGTAAAAAAAAAATCCTAAAAAAGTCAAACTCACTGAGTCAACTCGCTGAGTCAACCCGTCGAGTCAACCCGTCGAGTCAAACCACCCAGTCGACCCGCTGAGTCAACTCACTGAGTCGACCAGCGAGTCAAATAGCAGCCCCGAGGGAGCGACCGTACTCGCTGGAAATCGAGGAGCGGCCGTACGGGCGGCCCATGGCAGGCCGCCCGGACAAAATTACACAAACTGCCACTCCTCGCTGCTATAAATACCCCCCTCCCCTTCTCATTTCAACATCCCTTCAAGTCCAGCCAGTCCGGGTGCGATCCGAGTCCCCTTTCCCCTTTAGCCCATTTTTCCACCAAGGAGAGCCCGAGTGAGGAGAGTCTAGCCCTGGTCCAGCCCAGCCTGACCACTGGTCCAAGCCTGCCAAGCCATCCAAGTATTGATCCAGCCACTCGAAGCCAACCCCTTGCGACACCTCCGTCCACTCAGCTACTCTTTTCCAGCATCATCTCATTTGCATCTAGCATAAGTACAACATTTACTTTTCTTCCAACCCCCCTGCTTCATTGCAAACACTTTGATTATTCAAACACACCGCATGCATCTCGCATAAAGCACCTGTCAGTTCGAGCGTATGCTCCGGGCTTGCCCGTTGTTGGAACCTGCCCATTAGAAACTCTTACTGTTCAGACCTGCATTCGTGCTTCACCATAAAACACCTTGATCATTCAAGCACACTGCATACGTCTTATATTAAGCACCTGTCAGTTCGAGCGTACGCTCTGGGCTTGCCCGTTGTTGGAACCTGCCCACCAGAAACTCTTACTGTTCAGACCCGCATTCATGCATCATGTCATCCATGAGAATATACGAGGATTAAACTAGACTTTCAAGTATTTGATCGATTCTGTGAAGTAGAGACCGTACTTCGGTACGGGCAGTGTGTGGGGTGCTTAACCTCTTCCCACCCTGTAACCGTGATCCCTTACCTTGAATCTCTGGCCGCAGATCAACATGAGTCATTTTAGAGGAAAGGATCTTCAGATCCCCTTCTCTAACGTTTCTACGGGGTCTAGCCGACTGTAGATTCGAAGTAACTGGCTAGTGGCGACTCTGGTCTTATATAAACTCATTTAAACATATCCAGCTTAACACGACAACCAAACGAAGCCCTCGAGAACGAGGCAAGCCAGTGGCACAAACGGCGATTTCACACTCACGCATCCTCATCTCCTTCTTTTCCGAAAGGAAAGGGGAAGGGAGAAGAACGTCGTGTGGGAGCGCGGAAAAATCGGCAAGGGTCCACAGAATGGCGACTCTGCTGGGGTTAAGCTAGTCCCACTAGTCGTGATCTGACTTGAAAACAGAATCCTTCCCGTACTTGAAAGTCATTAATCCTCATACAATCTCATCTGCATAGCATTCTACCCAAACCCAAACAAAAAAAATAGAAAATCCCAAAACCCAAAAAGAGTAGAGTATAGTCCTCACCATTGCGCCACCTCGGGCTCAACGTGTTCGGAGACAGCTTCCCTTCCGCTGCATAATCCGCACTCGGGCTCAGCAAGCCATGTCCGACCACGAAGAAGAAACTCATCACTTCCCTGCTCTTGAAGTGACCGAAGCGCAACCTCCAGCGCAACAGCCCATTGATAATACGCCAATCATACAAGAATTGGCACAAGGAGTGAGAGCAATGCAAGAAATGCTCTTGCAATTCATGCAAGCACAAGCCACCGCAGCAACCAACAATCAAGTTGGCCCAGTTCAGCAATCTCAGCAACCATGCCGGGTCCTCCCGGCCCTCCAGTTCAAATCAAGCACAATCATCGGAGTCTGCCCAAGACTACCGACAGCAGCCATCTCAGCCCTTCGCTATGGGGCATCCTTCTCAATATCTTCCTGCGACGACAAGGCCATCTCAGAGCACTTCCGTTGCAGGAGCATCCAGTCAGCTTCCAGTCAATCTTGCAAACAACAATCTCAGTAGATCTCAGCATGTCCCCGCCGATGGGACACCTTTTCAATTCCAGCACATCCCCGCCGATGGGATTTCAATTCAATTTCCAGCAACAGGGACAGCACTGGCGAATGCCCACAACGGGGGGTCAGTGTCAAGCCCACATCAATCAGCGGACAGTGGCGAATACCAACAAGGGGGTCACTTCCCAGCATCTCAGCCTCCTGTAAACAGGAGCACTTTTCAATTCCAGCACATCCCCGCCGATGGGATTCCAGTTAATTTCCAGCAATCTTCAATTCAGCAAAATCCAGTTAATTTTCAGCAATCTTCAATTCAGCAAAATCCAGTCAATTTCCAGCAAGTTCCAGTTCAACCTTCAGTACAGTCTCCAGTTCAGTTACCATCATTTCAAGCACAAGTTCATCAGAATCCAGTTCAGTCATCAAATCAATTTCAGCAACCCGCGGTTGCTTTTCAGCAAGCCCATAGGGTCGAAGACATCGACCACTATGCCGAAGAAGAACGTGCCTTACTCCAGGAGGCACCAGTCGCTCGAACAGATCACTCAGGACTGGACGAGTTGCGGGAGCAGTTCCAGATCTTGCAAAATCATCTTCAGCGACAGCAAGGAATCGACTTACCTTCGACCAAGTTCAGAGACTTGTGTCCTTTCCCAGATGCTCAAGTACCTCAAAACTTTGAGGTACCAAAATTCAAGAGATACGATGGCAGCGGTTGTCCCACAGCACATCTCAAGGCTTTCTGCGGGGAGCTGAGTGCAATCGCAAGAAATGAAGGGGCCCTTATTCGTTTGTTCCAAAAATCTCTGAAGGGCGATGCCCTAGATTGGTACACTTCATTGGACTGCCACCGCATCAGAACATGGGAACAGCTTTCCCAGGCTTTCGTCGACAGATTCGCATACAATCTCAACATAGCACCCAGAAGAGCCGACCTCGCAGCACTCAGGCAAAGGAGTGATGAAACACTATCAGCTTATGTGGGACGTTGGCGAGCAATGGCAGCCAGAATGCGGACACCCATCGACGATGAAGAACAAATCTCCATGATTGTTCATTCAACATATCCAGGCATATCCGGGTATCTCATCTCGCATTCATACGCGAACTTCTCGCAGCTAATCCGTGCTGGAGAGCAAGTCGAAGCAGGAATCCGTGCCGGGACGATTTCCCCATGGCCTCATCAAGCCACTCCAGTCAAGAGGAACAGAGTGGAAGGAAGACCTATCGGGCACGGGAATGGAAACCGCAGTGGTTCTCCTCCCCGCCCAACAGAGGTAAACAACATCAATACCACTGCTCAAGGAAATCAACATGCTCCCCCACAGGGACGTCAACAGTATCAGAAGAATCAAGTTCAGCATCAGCCTCAACGGTATCAGCCACAACCGAATCCTCAGCCACAACCACCTCGATAACAGCAGCAGTTCAGGGGAAATGGCCAATACTCATACCAGAACAGGCAGAATTACAGGGAGTTCAGGAAGTTCACTCCACTCAGTCAACCACTTAGTCAAATCATGACTACGCTGGTACAAAAGCAGTTACTCACTCTGATGACACCTAGGCCTCCGCCTCATCCTCTGCCTCCAAACTACCGAGAAAATGAGTACTGTGCCTACCATCAAGGACGTGGCCACGCCACTGATCGATGCTATACTTTGAAAAATGCTATACAAGACCTAATTGATGACCGTAAGATCGTCATCTCGGTCCCTGGAACTTCTCCAGCAGCTTCCACCAACATCCTTCAGAATCCTCTGCCTCAACATTCGACGGACCCCAGTTCGTCTCGTGGCCCTGCAGTCAATAGTATAGAAGAAGGGGATCATCTCGATCGCTTCTTCTCCCCCATCCAATCCATTCACGCCTACACTTATGAGCCAACAAATCCTCCTCCAGTCTTACAAGGGGCAAGTCCCTTTCTTCCTTCAATCTCCGAGCCAGTAGCACTCGAAGGAGCACCTCCATATGATATACCAGTTGTTCAAGGGGCACCTTACAACCATTCAAGCTGGGAACCAGTCGTCCTGGAAGGAGCACAATCATACATTGAGCCCACATACTAACTTGTCATCTTGCAAGGGGCAACTCCAGAACAATCCAATCCGCAATGGAAGGATTACACTCATCAGCAGCAAGAGCCCGTTGTCTTGGAAGGAGCTCTTCCAGTCAAGCCTGTCATATTGCAAGGGGCAAGTCCCGGAGGCGTATCAATCACGCTACGGCAGCTCGGACGAACAGAGAAACCTCCTGCCATATCAAGAGGACCAGTATTCATTCCATGGGAGCCTCCCGCCCCAGGAACAGTCAAGCCAGGACCACGACCTTATGTGGTCTATGAAGACAAGCCTCGATATTACCCCTTCAGCACAGGCAACAATGTAGTCCTCAAGGCAAAAGCTCCATACGAGGAAGATCTGGTACCCACAACAGCACGGTTTCAAGAACCGGTGGTCCTAGAAGGCAAAAGGGAGGAAAACTACAAAGAGGTTCCATGGCACTATCCAGAATGTGCGGAAGTGGGGAACATGAATCCCAATGGGCGTTGCATCCGAAGAGATAATCAGAACAGAGGAGATACCAAAGGCGCTCTCTCAGGCCTCGGCAACAAAAATGAAGCCGCATACGATGTGGCGACTCAGCTCAAGTCAATCCCTGCACAAATCTCAGTATGGGAGCTACTCTGCACATCTCGCATACACCCAGAAATGTTTGCCAAAACCTTGAACGATGCTCATGTCTCCTCCGATACGGCACCAGAAATGATAGCTTTGATGATTGGACAACTCCTGGCTCCGCGCGCCATCACCTTCACAGATAATGAGTTGCCACCAGAAGGGCGCGATCATGGGCGATCCCTCAACATAGCCTTACGATACAAAGACCTCTGTGTTCCGCTGGTTCTTATCGATAATGGCTCAAGCTTAAATGTCTGCCCACTCAAGACTGCAGAACGTCTGGGAATCAGTCCTTCTTCATTCCGACCCAGCACCATATGCGTCAGAGCATTCGACAACACCCGCCGATCAGTGGAAGGGGAGGTCGACATAGAGGTACAGATAGGTCCGGAAGTCTCCACCATCACATTCCAATCTTGGATATATCAGCCTCTTTCAACATGTTGCTCGGACGACCGTGGCTGCACAAGGTTGGAGCTGTGCCATCAACCCTGCATCAACGAGTGAAGTACATCTGTGGAAATCAAGTGATCTCTATCCACGCAGAGAAGGAGCTCATCATTCCCTCCAATGCTGCTACCCACTGAACCAGACATCCCGGTCATCGATATCCAGCACTCTGAAGAAGACATCCCGTTTCACAGTTTCGAATTCGAGACTGTGAACTCTATCGCTAATCCAGACCAATAAGGGTGGACCGTGTCTTTTCACCGGCAGAGTGTCTGAGCCTCAAATACCGAATGAAGAATCACTTCAAGTCCAGAAAGGTACTGCTGATATATAACCAACGCAAATGGGGACTCGGATACAGGTTCAACATTCATGGACAAAAGGAGGAAGAAATTTCGGTGCTCACCCATCAATTCGTCAAGCCAGGAGAACCTTGCAAAGATCCAGGAGGGAATCAACCGACTGCACTACACAAAGGCCTCCCGATGAGCCTAGTTTGGGCCACGTGGCCCCCCATTCGATGGGATCAGATTCTCGAACCATCTAAGCTCCGGAAGAAGAAGAAAAGGATGAAGACGAAGAAGGAAGTCAAATACAGCAGCTTCAGGGACCAGGTTACCCTGACACCTGCTCCCAACCAGGGCACAACCTGCCCACGTCAGCATCATCAACCAGGGGCAAAACCTGCCCACTTCTCTCAACCAGGGGCACAACCTGCCCACTTCAATCAATTAGGGGCACAACTTGCCCATCTCAGCACCAATTAGCAAGGGGCACGCCTTGCCCATCCCCTGCAGAATCAACATCATCACTCATCAGCCAGGGGCAGAAGCAGCCCATCCATTGGACCAAGAAAGGAGGTGGCCAGCCCTAGATTGGTCTGATGTCCAGATTCCAAACTTGTGTCTAGCTGTGGAACCAGACGAACTGCAATGCGAGTAAGTGATCCGGGAGGGACTGAGTGCGACTCAGATCTCGAACCCGACCAGCAAGAAGTCATGGTCATTGGGCCAGACCATGATCTTCGCCCAAATCATCAACCCCCACCTATTCAGGGAGGAAGTGTGGGGTCCTGAATGGTCATCTGTTCCCCTCACTTTTGAATCAGCCAAAGAGCCATCTGAGGGCTCTGGCTTCCAAAAAAAAAATGCCTGTTTAAGCAGCGACCGAAACTTTGGAACAAGTTGGGCTCAATTATGGTCTGCATGCCCGCTTGTTCAAAGTCCATGAATTTCAAAAAGACCAAAAAAATCAAAAAACTTTCAAAAACCAAAAAACATCTAGCATTTCAATTTCAGAAAAATCTCAAAAACCAAAAAATATTTCTTTTCCTGCATTCAATAGTGTGCCAAGTTCGTCTAAAGAGTCGCATGAGTTCGAAGTCGAATCATATGATTTCGACATCGAATTAGACTTCGAACTCATGGGTCTGGACGAAGCTCGGGATGAGGAAGATGATGATCCAGCTCCCGAACTAGAGGATCTCCTCAAAAAGTTCGAATCTAAAGCCAATGTTGTAGCCGATGATTCGAAGATAGTAAACTTGGGGACGCCTGAGATCCCTAGGGAAGTACGCATTGGAAAATCGTTGCCACCTGAGATGAAACAGAAAATGATAGAATTCCTAGCTCCAAGATTGTCCAACTTCGCGTTCTCATATGAAGACATGCCGTGGCTCGATGAAGAGCTCGTTGTACACATCTGCCAACCAAGGCAGATATGAAGCCAGTGAAGCAGAAACTTACTGAAGAATGAAGCCAGAATGGGCTCCTGAAAGTCCGAGATGAAGTCATCAAGCAGTTCAACGCGGGATTCTTGGTAGTCTCCAACTACCCTGAATGGCTCGCCAACATTGTACCAGTACCGAAGAAGGATGGCAAGGTTTGAATGTGCATCGACTTCCGAGATCTCAACAAAGCCAGTCCAAAAGATGACTTCCCTTTGCCACATATCGACACTCTGGTCGACAACACTGCTGGATACAAGATCTTCTCATTCATGGACGGGTTCTCAGGTTACAATCAGATTAAGATGGCCGTCGAAGATCGTGAGAAGACAGCATTTATCACTCCCTAGGGAACCTTCTGTTACAGGGTGATGCCGTTCGGTCTGAAGAATGCAGAAGCAACATATCAGCGAGCAATGACAACACTATTCCACGACATGATGAACAAAGAGCTCGAAGTATATGTGGACGACATGATCGTCAAATCTCGCACAATTGAAGGACACTTTGAAGATCTGAAGAAATTATTTAACAGATTAGAACAGTACAAGCTCTGTCTCAACCCTCAGAAATGTGTCTTCGGTGCAATGGGAGGCAAACTCCTCGGTTTTATGGTGAGCGAGGACGGCATCAGGGTCGACGAGACCAAAACCAGAGCAATCATCGAGATGCCCCCTCCTAGAACAGAAAGAAATTCGTGGCTTCCTCGGCAGAATTCAATATATCAGTCGCTTCATTGCACAGCTCACACCTATCTGTGAACCCATATTCAAGCTCCTTCGGAAGAACGTCCCAAAAGAATGGAATGATGATTGCCAAGTCGCTTTCGACCGCATCAAGAAATATCTCATGAATCCTCCAGTCCTAGTGCCACCCACTCCTGGACGACCACTATTGCTATACATCTCAGTAGTAGCAGAAGAAGCCATTGGCTGTGTCCTCGGCCAACACGAGATCGGGAAGAAGGAACAAGCAATATATTATTTGAGCCGAAAGTTCACCGACTACGAGACCAGGTATTCCCCGATCGAGAAGACTTGCCTCGCCCTAGTCTGGGCAACTCAGCGACTCCGTCAATACATGATTGCATTCCCTATTCTCCTCCTCGCTCACATGGATCCGCTCAAGTACCTGTTCGAGAAGCCGGCACTCACTGGAAGGATAGCTAAATGGCAGCTACTCCTGTCTGAGTTTGACATCACCTATGTCACTCAAAAGGCAATCAAGGGGCAGGCCCTCGCCGATCATCTTGCGGCTCACTCTCTCCTGGACTATCAGCCGCTCAAGACGTTCTTTCCTGATGAAGATCTCTTGCTCATTGAAGAGGATGAAAAGAAGAAGAAAGATGAATGGACATTATTCTTCGACGGCGCAGCAAACTCTAAAGGGAGTGGTATTGGAGCAATCCTCTACTCTCCAGACGATGTCCCTATTCCTATCTCGAGGCGCATCGCATTCGAGTGCACCAACAACATGGCAGAGTATGAAGCATGCATCGCTGGCTTAAGGGAAGCCATAATCTTGGGCGTCAAGAAGCTACGAGTGTTTGGAGACTCACAGCTTATCATCAATCAGACCAATGGCGAATGGAAGACCAAAGACGAGAAGTTGATACCATATCATGTGTATCTTGACAATCTGATCGAAGAATTCAAGGAAATCACCTTCTCATACATGCCAAGAACCAGTTTGCAGATGCTCTGCCATGCTCGCATCAATGCTCGAGATCCCAAAGGAGCTTCAGAATGGGAGCTCACAGTCGAAATTCAAGAAGAACCTGCTTTTTGCCTACAAATAGAAGAAGCCGAAGCTGTCCCTGACAAACCTGAAATTGCGTCGGGTAGCCTAACACGACACCCTACGCATACGCGTGCGGAAGCTTGAGGAGCAACTAGAATTATGGCTGAACCTATAGGAGGGGGGTGAATAGGACTTTTTTTTTTTTTTAAAAAAAAATCTTTTCGCCTACTTTAACAAATCAGCAAATTAAAATATGTAAGCGATTAACACTTTGGCTTCCAAGCCTAAGTGGGTCCAATCAAAAGACTAGCAAAAGATAAAGCAATTAACAACCTAGTCTAATCAACTCATGTGGACTAGAGAGATGGATCAAAATGCTCAAGTCAACATGAGGAGTGAAGGAACATCTTGTGAGTGTGGATGTGCTATCAAGTGCCTAGCATACATTCCTAACTAAGCATTCATAATTAACAAATTAAACTCAATGCATTAAAGAGAAATGTGCTCAAGATCAATCACAAACACAAGGATGTATAGTGGTTCGACTACTTGTCTACTCCACTCCCGGTTCAAGTACTCAACCCCTTTGAGCACACCGGCATTCACTGGGGAGTTTAAATCTGGTTCCTCCCAACCAAGGTGTTTTAACTCGGATCCACCCAACCGGGGAGTTTACAGGTTCCTCCCAACTACACGTTTGCACCCGTGTTGGTGGCTCCCCCTTGGAGACTTTGTTTAGGCCCGACTAACGTGCCAAGGAACGGCTGACGTCCCTAGATTTAGGCCCAACTAATAGGCCAAGGATCGACTGACGACCCCGGGGCGAGTTTGTCAAACAAACTCTACACTCAACCCACAGGGAATTGAGTGGATGGACTCTTAACAAGACAACCTTACTTGTCGGATTGAGCCGCTTGTTGCGCCGCTTCGGGTTGCTTCTTCTCGCTCTCCCGTGCTTGAATCAGCTCCCCTTGTGCTCCCCCGATCTTTGACGCCGTTGCTTTGCCAAGGCTTCAGCTCCAAGATCAGCTACCTTGCATGTGATGCTCCATTGGAGATGCCCAAGGTGCTAGGGAATGGTGAAACCTCTACAAATGGTAGGAAATGGGTTTCCTAGAGGAATGCACCTAAATGGACTCCTAGTAGGTAGTGTTTAGACAAAGGATTTAACTATCATCAAGGTGTCTAAACCCTAGGAATCAAGAGGGAACAAGTCCTATTCTCAAGATGCCATTGAATGGCCC
The DNA here is from genome assembly GCA_003013855.2 of Liriodendron chinense. Taxonomy (NCBI): domain Eukaryota; kingdom Viridiplantae; phylum Streptophyta; class Magnoliopsida; order Magnoliales; family Magnoliaceae; genus Liriodendron; species Liriodendron chinense. The sequence goes on from PVNU02001663.1 coordinate 10,538, forward strand.
AAGCTTGTGATGAAAACACAAGGAGAATGGCTTGCTATAGGTTTGGGATAGAGCCTCTAATGATCTCTAGCAATGGTGGCTTCTATCTCCTCAAAATTCCCTCTCTTGGCTCAAAAAACGAATCCCCCTTTTAAATAGATTTTCTTCCAACGGTCAAAAAACGGGCAGATTCGCGCATCTCCGATTGATCGGAAGAAGTTCCGATTGATCGGAGAACTGTCCGATTGATCGGAGACAAGTCCGATTGATCGGAAATCTATCCAGTGAAGTCTCTGGAAGATATTCCGATTGATCGGAACACTGTCTGATTGATCGGACGGACCCCTTCCGATGGATCGGAAGACTGTCCGATTGATCGGAAATATGTCCAGTGGATTTTCAAGGTTGCTGGAAAAATTTCCGATTGATCGGAGATTCTGTCCGATTGATCGGAGCTTCTGTCCGATTGATCGGAGTCCTATCGGAGCCACTGTCCGATTGATCGGAGTCCTATCGGAACACCTATCGGAAACTGCTGTTTGAGCCTTTTTTATTGCAGCAGCTTCCACCTCTTAAATTAGTCTATCTTATCATGTTTTTCATGGAGTTCTAAGACTAATAATGATGACTAAGGGTATACCTAGTTGGTCCAAGTCATCTAAGAGGTTATGGGTTAGGTTTTGGTCAAAGCAGGGCACACCAAGGCATCACTTTTACCTGTTTCTTCTTCCTTGATGCAGCCGGTCCGTCTTGAGTCTTCGTTCTTCGTCTTCATTAAGCTCAACCGACACTAGACCCACTGACCTAAGTAATTGACAAACAAGGTGCACTAGTATGCCATAGAAAAGTGCACTAACAAAACCCTGGTATGCCGACATCAAGCAATATCTCGAAACCCAGGAGTATCCAGAGTCAGCAATAGTAACAGATCGCCGAACCATCAGCGTTTGGCCGGCCAATTCACCATCAGTGGCGAAGTTCTTTACAAACGATCCTATAATCACATCCTCCTTCGATGCGTCGATGAAACAGAAGCTGCAAAGATCATGAAAGAAATACACGAAGGAATCTGTGGCCACACATGAATGGGCACATGATGGCAAAGAAGATTCTACGACTTGGCTACTATTGGCTCACCATGGAGACAGACTGTTGCCAGCACGTCAGAAAATGCTTCAAGTGTCAGGAGCATGCGAATCAAATCCATGCCCCATCATCAGAGTTATACAACCTGACCACCCCCTGGCCCTTCTCCATGTGGGGACTCGACATCATCGGCAAGATCAGTCCCAAAGCATCAAATGGTCATGAGTACATACTTGTGGCAGTCGACTACTTCACCAAGTGGGTAGAGGCAGCCTCCTACACCACAATTGCAGCATCTCAGGTGATCAAATTCATGAAGAACAACATCATATGCCAGTATGGAATCCCTAATGCTATCATCACAGATAATGGAGCCCCGTTGTCAACAAGAAGATGGATGACTTCCTCAGCAAGTTCAAGATCCAACGTCATCGATCAAGCCCCTACCGTCCTCAGATGAATGGTGGGGTAGAAGCCGCAAACAAGACAATCGTCAGGATACTCGAGAAGATGGTCGTGACGTATCGAGATTGGTCAGATATGCTCCCATATGCACTTTGGGCCTATCGAACGTCTGTACGGTCTGCTACGGGCGTTACTCCTTTCGAGCTTACTATGGAATGGAGGCAGTTCTACCAGTCGAGGTGGAAATACCATCATTACGGGTGTTACTAGAAAGGGAAGTTGAAGAAGGAGAATGGCAACGGGCCAGATTCGATCAGTTGCAGCTAGCAGATGAAAAGCGTATGCGTGCGCTAAGTCATTCCCAGTGCTATCAGAAAAGGATCGCTCGGGCTTACAACAAGAGAGTCGAAAAAGAAGTTTCAAGGTAGGCGACATGGTCATGAAGAAGATTCTACCGTGCACCTTCCGGATCCCAGAGGAAAGTTCAAACCCTCATGGGACGGGCCATTGATCATCAGAGAAGTACTTCCCGGAGGCGCCCTCAGACTCACCAGCATGAGAGGGGTGGATCTTCCTGAACCAACCAACGCCGACAACGTGAAGATCTTTCACGGGTAAGTTATTCTGACCTTATCAAGAGTTACTTTAATAGAGCTGAAGTCAAGAGGTCAAAGCTAAGACCTCTGAGAAATCAGTCCCGTCCACCAATAAGTGTTTCAAATAAGGGGGTTTCAAAAGAGAAAAATACAAAAAAGGGGGGGGGGGGGGGTTCAAGAGACAAAAAAAAAGGAGAGAAAAAGAATACAAAAAAAAGAGAAAAGAGAAAGAAAAAGGGAAGCCAAAGCAAGAAAAAAATCAGTCCAAGAAGAAACACAGTCATCCATCCATTCATCAGAAGGGTCTTTAGCTAAGACCAACAGCTCTATCATTGTAACTTAGGATAAGGGCTGAAAGACTGCCGTCGGCCGGTAACGACGGAATTCCCGACCTCTAGTCGCCGCAGTTGTCCAAGATCCAGAAAAAAGAGAAAAAAAGAGCAAAAAAAAAGAAGAAAAAAAGAAAATGTGTGCCTAAACAAGAGGGCGGAGTGAAAACCCGAAAGGGCGCTCCGAGTAAAAACAGTGGGCATACAGCGGACTTGGTGAAAACCCGAAAGGGCGCCGAGGGTAAAAACAGCATAGCTGCCAAGGGGCAAGCAAGATCAAATACCCGGGACGTGGTGAAAACCCGAAAGGGCGCCACGGGCAAAAATGACGGGAAAAAGCCGGCTGTAGTGAAAACTCGAAAGAGCTGCAGGCAAAAATGGCTCAAATGAAAAAAGAAAAAAATAAAAGTGCAGGTACCAGGAAGTCAGACAGTTCAGACGGTTCAAGCAGTTACAGTCAAGAGCAAGAAGTGCAGTCAGGAGGAACGAAGAGCTCTACAAACTGACAATCTCAAGAAGCAACAGTTTCCATTGCCTACACCTCTAGGGAACCAAAGGATCACTCAAGTCAAATCTCGAGACATCGGTCAAAGCATTGGCCGAGCCCCAGTTCTGATTCCTATATCCTGACACAAAATCCAGACACACTCACAAGACAACTCATGGCACAATAGATTTTCAAACATTTTTCTTTTTCAATTAAATGCATCATATTTCTTTTACACATATCATACCATCTTTTTCAAAAAATACAAAAAATCTTTCATCATCATCAATCATATATGCAAAAAAGAATGCGCAGGTGGCCAACACAATCAATCTCTACCCTCCTCCTCGGCCACATCAGGTAAGTCCTCTGACTCATAAAAGGATAGCCTCGCTCTCAACCTGCTCACCTCCATACGCAGGTAATGCGTCTCATCGCGCTCAAGAGTACGGATCGCTGTCTCCTCATCACAACTCTGATCGGCAGCCAATCTCCTCGACATCATCTCACAATGATACCGAAGTGCGGAGATCTCAGACAGCAAATGGCCATGAGTGGCCAAAAGGAAGCCAGGATCGATAAACGGGCGCTCCTCAAAAGGTTTCATATGAACCAGATGAAGAGCCAGCATCTCCAAGGATATCCTGCTCATCCTCATCAGCAGTCTGGTGCCAGCAAGGGATACGTCGATACAAAGACTGCTCAGCAACCCAATACTGATATGGAGCGGTCGCCATCGGAAAAGTCCGCAGCTCAAATCCCAACAAATCAGCTGTCAAATAACTCGCCCAGGAACAATCAATCCGGGTCCTGAAGTCAGAGGACCTAGATGGAAGCCACTCGACGCCCGATACCCGTGAAAGCAAAAGAGGAACATCCTGCTCGTATTCCAAACTGCCGCAGAAACCGGATTAGGGTGATAAGAGAAGTAAGATCGAAAGCCCTACCAACATCAGAGGAAGGCGGTGTGCATCACAAAGCACTGGAGGAAGTGAAAGCCAAGATGACTCCCAACGAACGTTCCAGTCACGAAGTTCAGCGAAACATCCTGCGATACAAGGGCTCGCTCATCCTAGCTGTATGAGGAAGAAACTCCATGATGTGTCGCATAAGGTCTGGGCAACGAGTGTCAGGAAGAGGTACAGGAACAGTCAAGAAAGACGCTCCCATAGCCAGGACCTGATCACAAAAGGAAAAGAAGTTCAGCTAAAGCAAAGCAATCCCCAACAAAGCAAGAAGGAAAAAAGGTTGTAGAAAGGATACCTGCAGAAAGGCACAACAGCCGCGAAGGACACGAGTGCGGCCAGGGGCGCAGTCAGTCAGCCCCATTAACAGCTCGGCCAAGATAAGAGAAATGATCCCCCTGCCGTCGGATAGCTCGGCTCATCACCTCAAAAAGCAGAGGAGTCTGGGACCTGCGCCATCCCGGAGAACAGCACCTCAGCAATCAAGCAAACATCAGTGCGTTCCGAGCAAAGGTAGAACCGGCCGTACTCTGAGGGACCCCGAAAAAAAGATCATTACAGCAGGTCCAAAGAGAACACTACAGCATCCTGGCCACCAGCTGCAGGCCGAACAGATAAGGGATCCCGAACCAGTTCTGCGGTGTGTAGCAGTCTTCGGCGACGTCTTCGGCGAAAAAATATTGAGCATAATCCCAGGGTAGGCCTGTCAAGCGAGCAAGCTCCTCCAAAGAAGGTCCCATCTCCATATCGTTGAACGCGAACAAGTTCAACGAAGGGACCCAGTCAATCAAGGCAGCTCCGAGCATCCTCCAATCAATATCAACTCTGGCCATATGGATCAGACCACCGAAGCCATAAGACTCCAAATCTCGAATCTCATAAACTGACAAGCTGTCAAGCCAAGCAAGCAGTCGTGGCGAGCAGGAAGAACGAGGAAGGAAGCAGCTGACAAGTCCTCACTGGTACCTCCTCCAGCACAAAAGGCCCAGAAATCGAAGACAGCTCATCAAGGATCGGAAGGTCAACGGGCGAAGGAGAAGGAAAAGCTGGAACCCCTGCAGACTCGACAGCCCCTGACCTACCCTCAGTGATGGCTATGCCGGATATAGCCGCATCGCTGTCTGAAACTGTCATAATCTCAGCCGCATGAGAAGACTCGCCCACCTCATGAACAGTACGCAAAGGACCGATGACCAGGGGAAGGACAATGCTCTCCATCAAAAGGACTATCAGTGAAGATCACACCGCACATCATGACATCCTGGCTAATCTGACAGTCAAAGAATACATCTGAACCATCAAAAGGGTCCGAGCAGCCCCGATCGAAGAATCAACGGTCAGATCTGGACCTTGCGGCCCCCTCCAACAGGAAATCATGAATCCAATCATCATCCTGGCCGATCAAAGGGATCATCGAGGCATCCACACCGTCCATCATCAGGGGGACATCATCAATAATCACATCAAGTCCCACCCAAAGAAGTATACCGCATATCCTGGCCCTCATCCAGAGCATCCAAACCGTCAAATGGTACCATCTGAACCATCCATCCCATCCAAGCATGAGATCAGCCCATTTATGTCCATCATGGTCCCATCACCACCATCCATCATATCATCCATGGGGCCCACATCCAAGGGATGTATAGCCTCACCTATGTCCCATCCCATCATCCTATCTATACCATCCATTCCTCCCATAATGAGGGGCCCATTCAAATCTGAAAATCCAGCCACCCCACCATTAATGGAGCCATTCAAGGCTCCACCAACCACCATCTCTAACCCCTTATCAATGCTTCCATTCAATGCCCCACCTCCACCACCCATTAAAGGCATCTCCCCATTATCAAAGCTCAATGACAATCTGAAGCGTGGGACCCCACCTTGGACAGCCCCCACAGCCCCTAAATCACCACCATCCATGGCCCAAGAAAGGACAAAGCAAGATGAGGACAAGATGATGATGAAAGAGGAGACAAAGAGAAGATTCATTGTTGGAATCGAACCTGAACGTACACAGCAGGTAGGGACAGCAGCAAAAGGGACCAGGGAATGTCCGAGCACGAGCCAGCCCAGGCCGCTCAAGAGACGAGCTCTGGGCGGCCTGCCTTGGGCCGCCCGTACGGACACGATTCCCCTCTCTCCGCGGGATTGGCTCCAGGATTCTTGGTAGGTGAGGCTGACAGTCCACGTCAGCAGATGGCGCTCCATGGGCCGCCCCAAAGCTCCGGTCCACTCCAGATTTCAACTGAAGTTGATCAAGATCATACAAAAGGTGCCCCACTGGTCCAATCATGAAGCAATGCGGCCAGAACAGGGCTGATCAAGCCAAAGAGAAGGAAAGGTGATCAAGTGGGGGCCACAAGCAATCCAAGCCGTTCAAAGACCAGATCATCATAATCTAAACCATTGAAGGACCTACATGAGCCACCAAACAGCAAGATCAAAGGGCTGATCATCAAAAGAAGGGCCAGAATCCAAGATCTAACCATCAAGTGGGCCCACAAAGCCAAATCAAGCGATCTGAAGCGTTCAAGCCATCATCCACACCATGAGAAGCCTTCTTAGTCTCACAAATCATCAAAAGAGGTGCCCCAAAGTAAAGCTAAGGTCTCAAGTGGGCCCACAGGGTCGAATCCATCAATCTGAACCATGCAAGGGCTAGATCACCAGGATCCAAACTATTGGAAAACCCGTACAAGTCATGGAGCAGCAAGATCAAAGGTTTGATCATCAAAAGAAGGGCCAGAATCCAAGATCTAATCATCAAGTGGGCCCACAAAGCCAAATCAAGCAATCTGAACCGTTCAAGCCATCATCCATGCAGTTAAGAAGCCTCATCTTCCACAAATCATTAAGGAACAAGTCAAAGGTCAAAGCTTCCAAACATCATCAAAGAATCTTGAGACAAATCAAAGATTATATATTCATTCAAAAGAGCTTGATACAAAAGAAGATAAAAGCAAAAAATACAAGGCCATACAAAGCAGAGCACCCGAGCAGGCTACAAGTCGCCAACATAATCGTCATCGTCCCTCCTCGTGTCTCGCTCCCGACGATAAAGATCCATCAAAGGAGCAGTCACCGAACCTCCAGCATACCTGCGACGGCCACCTGGAACATAAAGCGAAGGAAGCAGAGGCCCCTGGCCGAACAGCAGATACCACTCATCATAATCACGATCCGGGATCGTGAAGCGAAATCCGGGCTGGCCCACAAGAGCCTCAACTCTTTCATCAACGGCATCCGAGCAGCTGGAGGAGGTGCAGAACAAGGGACCCGAGCCACCCCAGTAACTTGCCGAAGCAATCTCTCCCCCAAATACCACTGAAAAATTCAGCGTCGGAAAGCATGATACGAAGACATGAAGCATCGTATGCCTCCACACGCTGGGGGGTGTAATAGAGAGGGAAACTGGCATATGGCATCCGAGCGAGCTGCAGCAGATGAGGTTACCACGATCAGTTACAATACAGCACGAGGGGTAGGGAAAGCAAGATACTTACGTCCTCGACAGTCGGCCCGTCTATGTCAGCACGCCAATTGTCCCCAGGAACTCGGGAGTTCCGCTGACGATTTTGTTAGTGCCAGTACATGTGGCGATACTGAGAGGGCTCAACATCAGCCCTCATCCTCGGCGCGAGATGGGGAAAATGGTCATAAAAGCAAGTCTGGACAAAAGCACATCTAATGATCAGAGAGGGAAAGAAGGCGAAAGCCCTTCAAGGAAGGGGAAAGAGAAATACCTCAACAACAGGCCAGAAACCTGTGAAGGACCGGCTATGCCGACAGGTCTTGTCCAGACCTTGAAAAATACGGGTCAAGATAGCCCCATTCCAGTTATAGGGGTGATGAAGATCCTTGACTAAACGAAGAAATTTAGGATCAACTCTCTCATTCGCATGGCAGAAAAGAAAGGATCCGAAAGCATAGGTGATCATGGCCCGCGCTTTGTGGAGGGCCTCTCGCTCAGTGGTGGGGATGACGGAGGCAAAACTGTTATAGAACCATCGCATCTTCACTTGATGGCCTTGGAATTCACCCTCGGGTGGGACGTCACCGACAAGCCGTAACCAGTCAGTGGAAGTGAGAGGAGCCAGAGAGCTGACTTGAGGAACAATTGTTCCATGAAACGGGAAGCCTATTTGCATGTAAATGTCCAAGGGGGTTATTCTCCATTCCCCACAAGGGAGCTGGAAGGTGTGGGTCTCATCCCGCCACCTCTCGCAAAGGGCCGCGAGCATCATACGGTTAGCATCGTTATTATGGAAACGTAAGGTGAGGAGGCCAGCAAAAGGAGTACCATCCAGTACTCGTTCAAGCAAGGGCTGTGGATCCTTCATCCAGTCATCCCAGCGATCCCTGGTACCTCGACCCTTGATAGCGGGAAGAGGTTGATGCTCCATAGCTAAGGAACACATGTGGTCCCCTCGGCGGACGATGAAGGCGGGATCATCTTCGTCAATTACTCGGTGACCTCTGGTACCATCCGCCATTGAATCCTACAAGCTCGATAAGGTAAGTCCCTATCCCTTTACCCATTAAAATCCAAATTCTCATCCAAGAAACCCATGGGATTGGACTCACATTCAAATGCAAAATCTAAAGTCCAATTCCATGTGTCACTTAGGATGTATGTTGGGCCCTTTGGAAAAAGTAAGGCCCACCTTAAAGAAGGTTACAAGGCATGCCTTAGGTAAGAAAAAGTCCATCATTCAAGGACACATTTTGGACAACAAATGCACTCAAGTGCCATGAGATCAACAAAGAACAAGAATCCTACTTCACATGAGAAATCCCTTTTCAAAGTCCATATGTGGCCAAGGATTGATCCATTTTCATGCCAAGGCCATGGTTCTCACTTAAGATGTTTCCATCTTTTTACACATGTGCATGGACAAGTGGGGAATAGAAAGGAAGTGGGCCCCCAAGAGCAACCCAAATGCCTCATCTCAATGGATTGGAGAGAGCACATAGCCCACTTTGAAGAATATGAGGACCCATTCATGGGTTAACCATGGGCAACTTTATGTGCCTCATCTTGATGAAAATTTTGACCATGAAAATGCAACATGGCGGTCCACCCACAAACATATGGAATCAAAGAGGCCAATGGTAAAAATTTTGATGCACATAGCCCACATGAGGAGTCAAAGTTGGAAATGCCCATGTAAAGGCAAGTTTGGGCAACTTATGTGCACCAATTTCTTTACCAAAAAAGGGAGACTATGTGAGCACAAAAGAGCATGGCTTGATGAGTCACCCAACCATCATGAAAATGGATAAGAATGGTATACATAGCCCACTTGAAGATCAAAATCCAAAATGTCCCAAAGCATGGGACAAGAATGGGCAACTTATGGGTATCATTCTTTCCCACAAATTCAAAGAAAAACCACCCATACATGAGAATGATGGTGGATGACCCACCAAGCCCCAAAGGAAAAGGAGCTATGATTGTATGGATAGCTCACTTGAGGATCATCCATTTGAGGTTGATAGCATTAGAGGGAAACTCTTGAGAATCACATTCCTACCACAAGGAAAACCATTTGAACTTAGTGAGATTGTGGGAACAACTCACTCATGAGACTTGTAGATGGTCAAGTAACTCAAGTCCTCCATCCATTAAAGAAAATAGCATGAAAAGAAAAACCCACATGGACAAAGTGTAGTGGTGCACACATTGGTCCAAAGGAATCCAAATTTCAATGAGGACCCAAAAGCCCATCCACATATAGAGACTCCAAGGAGCCCACTACACCTTGTACAAGGATGTACATCATAATCAAGAAATGATGGAAGAGTTGGGCTACTTGTCCATATAGGCCCAACTAGGAAATCTAGCCCACTTGAGATCCAAATGAAGAATGGGCTAGTCATCTTGATCCATACATGTGAAGAAAGATGGGGTCACCTAAAGTGGGCCCCATGAGCCCAAAACTTGAGATGGGCCCTACCATGCCCATGGGCCCAAACCTTGAAAGGAAGAGGGAAAAGAAAGGAAGAGCATTAAGGAAAAATGACAAGGGCAAGAAAGCATGAGGGAGCCCAAAATGAAGCATTGGGCCCATCAAATACACCAAGGGCCATGACTTCACTTTGAGCCCATTTGATACATATGAAAAGAGGCCCAACTCCCATGAAAAAGATAGAGTATTTTGTCATGAACACTTGGTGACATGGCAAAATCACCCTTTACATATACATGAGGGGAGTGTGAAAAGAAGAAAGAAAAAAATGATGAAGTGGAGAGCTTGCAATGTCCTTCTCCATACACCACCTTTGAAAGAGACTTGAGATCTAGAAAAAGGTCAAGAATACTTGGGCCCACCTTCACACCTCTTGGAATAGCTACATGAAGAAAAGAAAAGAGCAATGAGAAGAGATAATGAAGAAGGAAAAAGACAAGAAAAGAAAAGGAAGTAGTCCATACCTTTACTACTCACCAAAGAAGGACCACCTTGCTGTCCCAAGACTTCTCTAAGGCCCACCACTTGAGAAGAGCAAAGGACCACCAAAGAAGAGAGAGAAAACTTGAAAAAAGATAGAGTATAAGAGAGAGAAGAGAGAGATTGCACGTTTAAGGGGGTAAGGGTGCCCCATGTTATATAGAAAAGGGAGGGCACCCTTTTACCCTAGCCCACTGAAGAGACCAGAAGGCAGAGACCGGTCGGGCGGCCCATGGGAGGCCGTCCTAGCCCCTACCTAGGTGAAACGACCTCTCACCCCCTCTCCTTGGGAAGAACTCCTCCTTAGGAAGGGTGGTTGCAAGTGAATCTTGTACCTCCATGTAAGAATGAAGTGATGGAAGAGAATGGTGAGAAAAAGGAAGAAATCTCGCCAAAATCTCATCTCATGAGAAATGAGGTGAGAAAATGGGTTGATGATGTGGAAAAGTTCCATGGAATTTTCAAAGAAAAGAAAGAAGAATTTGACTTGGTCAAACAATGATCTCAACCATCCAAAGGCATAACCAGATGATCCAAACCATTCCAAGAAGAATCCCAAGAATCTCCGCCCTTGATTACTGTTTACTTGTACAGTTTTTTGTCCGAAGACCTTAAACTACGTCGGGATCAGGATCCCGAGGGATTTTCAATAAAAGCCGACATTGGTTTGGATCGAATCAAGACCTGACGATCTCGGACATTTTCAGAAAAACCAAAAAATATATACATCACATGTACAGTTTCTGGTCCGAAGACCTTAAACTACGTCGGGATTAACATCCCGAGGGATTTTCAATAAAAGCCGGGATCGGCCGTGACTGCTCGAATCAAGATCCGCTGATACCGGATATTTTCCAAAAAAAGAACAAAAAAAAAATATGTTTGCCCCCCTTTTGTACAGTTTCTGGTCCGAAGACCTTAAACTACGTCGGGATCAAAATCCCGAGAGATTTCCAATAAAAACCAGTGTCTATCTTGACCGTTCAAAATTGAAAATTTTATGACCTGGAACAGTTTTCAAAAAATCACAAAAAAGAATGTATTTTCAGCATGTACATATTTGCGGTCCGAAGACCTTAAACTACACTGGGATTAGTTTCTCGGGGGACCTTTCTCGCTTTCAACAAAAACCGGCATCGATCCCAGCCATTCGAGCCAGGATCTGATGACCCTGATCATTTCCAAAATACCAAAAAAAAAATTCTAAGCTTTCCATAAAAACCAGTGTCAATCTCGATTACTCGAGTCGAAGTCTGGAACTTTTTCAAAACAACAAAAAAAATATATATACAATATAAAACAAAAAAGTTTCACCACCAGTTTCAACCCACCAATTTATCCCCAGTGGTCCGAAGACCTAAAACTACACTGGGATTAACTTCTCGGGGGCTTTCTTTCCTAACCTGTTCCGGACATGGCTGACACTTGATCGTACGGGTGTCTGGAATCTTTTAAACAGGCAAGGGCTGAGGCGGGCAGAACTCCGCAACCCTATTAGTGTTGAACGCATCCGTGATGGACAACCTTGATTTGGAAGTCGCTGTTGAATCTAACGGATGTTCCCTGTTCCTAAAACTCATGAAGGGATTAAGGCTGTTGGGAGGTGGAGCGCACCCTCACGGAATTGTGAGCAACGTAAGGCCCCAAACTGGATTGACTAAGGGAAATGTGAGGATGTGGCTCATTTTGTGGCCGAAGGAGTCCGTCGGACGATACGTGGTCTATGTGCATTGCACATGAGGAACAGGCAACTTTGTGGGTGTGTTGACTGAAAACCCTCAAAATCTCCTCATCCGAAGATGTAAAACTACGGCACTTAATTGTGTGAGACTCGTCTTGCTCGCTGACGTAAAATGGATCGGGTGCCTTACCAGCAGTAGAAGCTGGAAGTGGATGAAAATTCCATACTTTTCCCTGCATTTCATAAAAATCACAAAAATACAAAAACATTGCAAAATCACCTTTTCAAAAATCACAAAAATATTTCCCTTGCTTTCAACAAATATTTTCAAAAATCACAAAAATATTTCCCTTACTTTCAACAAAATATTTTCAAAAAATCACAAAATATTTCCCTTGCTTTCAATCAAAATATTTCGAAAATCACAAAAAATATTTCCTGTGCTTTCAATAAACTGATCTCTACCCTGACCGCTCAGGTAAAGATTTGGATCCACATATTTACAAAAAAAATCACAAAAATTAGCATCCCCAGCACTACAATTCAGGAGTCTTGAACTCCGCTCACTTCACAGTATGGGATGACGGATCCAATCGCCCACAAATTGGAATCTTGACCAAAACGGGCAACCAAACACCATCTCAATCACATGTATGCCCAGAAGAACATCTTGAAGTTGAATAATATCCTCGTACATTCTCATTAGCAAAGAAACAGCATCTTGGGACGATGGACCTGATCGACCACGGGTCGGGATCTTGACCAACCCGCTGACCAAACGCCCGTGTAAAAAGAAAAACCCCAGGGAGCACAACCCTGCAAGCAATAAGCTCAAAGTTCTCTGCACCCATAGCAAAAGCAAAATCATCAAACTGAAAGAGAATGAGCCAAAGCCATGCATTCATCATGCATCTCCATGTATCAGCATCCATCGCATCAATCATCATGTTTACCTGCTTTCAAAATAAAAGTCGGTTAGTCAAAGACCCCACAGGCATCCCTAGTGGAGGCACGCGCAGACCCGATTTCCATTTCAAAAGACAAAAAATATTTCTGTTTGCAAATAAAAACCCCATGGAGTATCACTCCCCAGAGTGGGTATCTTTTCAAAAATCCAAAAATATTTTTCCAGTAGAGCGTTTTGTCTCCAAAACACCAGGAGATCTTCCATATCTCTGGGTAGGAGCCAACGCAAAAATCAAATAAGATCCGATGTCTCGCGGTTTCCCCGGAGACCATCGGATCCAATGCACTCAAAGTACGATCGAACTGAACTCCAGTGTCAGTGCGGTCGTGCCACATGCCAAGATACAAAAAAGATGAAAGCCGAAAAGCTCGGTCACAGAAACCATTTGAACAGGTGGAAACGATGAATTGTAACCCAAGTATCGAAACCAACAGATTGGGTGGAAAGAGTTCACCCGCACATACCTAGGCGTGGATGCCTGAAGTACCTTGACTGAGTCCAAGTCGGCGTAGTAGAATCCCGTAAGACTATCTGACTGCAGGGCGTCTAACCACTTTGACAGTCAAGCGAAACAAGTACTCCTGGAGTGATCTGGGAAAACATCAAACATCACACAATCAGTCTCAGGGTCAGCATCCTCGTAAGACTGTCGACGCAGAGGCTCTGCTGTACCTTTCCGATGTTAGTACCGATCGGGAATGGAAGGGTTGCGATTGGGTACCCAGGTTGCAGCGAACTGCAGGGACAATCGCAACGTTTTCTCCAAACTCTTGCGGTATGTGCAAGTTATCAATTTTCAGACAATCAATTGACTCAGATACAAATGATGACAAAGACTCCAGACCATAATCAAGGAAAGAATGAATTGCAAACCAAGCATCGAAGCCAGCAGATCGGGTGGAAAAAGCCCACCCGCACATACCTAGGCGTGGATGCCTGAAGTACCTTGACTGAGTCCAAGTCGGCGTAGTAGAATCCCGTAAGACTATCTGACGCAGGGCGTCTAACCACTTTGACAGTCAAGCGAAACAAGTACTCCTGGAGTGATCTGGGAAAACATCAAACATCACACAATCAGTCTCAGGGTCAGCATCCTCGTAAGACTGTCGACGCAGAGGCTCTGCTGTACCTTTCCGATGTTAGTACCGATCGGGAATGGAAGGGTTGCGATTGGGTACCCAGGTTGCAGCGCATGCAGGGACAATCGCAACGTTTTCTCCAAACTCCCACGGTATGTGCGAGTGATCGGTTTCCAAACGATCAACTGACACAGATGCAAAAGCAAGCAAAGATTTCAGAACATGATCTATGAATGATCGGGTCAGAAGTGGGGTGTCCACTCGCTTTGGCATTCGGTTGCATGCAACCTCTGCCAAAGAGGGGCATCTGTAGACACCCCACCTTCGGCTACACTGTTGGTAGAGATAGCTGGATGAATGGAGGACCATACCCCCAAATTCCAAGTCCAAACTCAGCCAAACTCACCCTTGTAAGCCCCATTCCATAGCCCAGTTCAAGCCTGAACCCAGTCAACCCAGTCCTAAACACCACCCTGAAAAACTCCCCATAAAAAAGGCCAGTCAAAAAAATCCTAAAAAAGTCAAACTCACTGAGTCAACTCGCTGAGTTAACCCGCTGATGTCAACCCGCTCGAGTCAACCCGTCGAGTCAAACACCGAGTCAACCCGTCGAGTCAAACCCGTCGAGTCAAACCACCGAGTCGACCTGCTGAGTCAACTCACTGAGTCGACCAGCGAGTCAAACAGCAGCCCCGAGGGAGCGACCGTACTCGCTGAAAACCGAGGAGCGGCCGTACGGGCGGCCCATGGCAAGCCACCCGGACAAAATTACACAAACTGCCACTCCTCGCTGCTATAAATACCCCCCTCCCCTTCTCATTTCAACATCCCTTCAAGTCCAGCCAGTCCGGGTGCGATCCGAGTCCCTTCTCCACCCTTAGCCCATTTTTCCACCAAGGAGAGCCTGAGTGAGGAGAGCCTAACCCTGGTCCGGCCCAGCCTGACCACTGGTCCAAGCCTCTCAAGCCACCCAAGTCTTGATCCAGCCACTCGAAGCAAACCCTTGCGACACTTCCGTCCATCCAGCTACTCTTTTCCAGCATCATCTCATTTGCATCTAGCATAAGTGCAACATTTACTTTTCTTCCAACCCCCCTGCTTCACTACAAGCACCTTAATTATTCAAGCACACCTGCATAGTCTTAAATTAAGCACCTGTCAGTTCGAGCGTATGCTCTGGGCTTGCCCGTTGTTGGAACTTGCCCATCAGAAACTCTTACTGTTCAGACCTGCATTCACGTACATATCACTATAAGCACTTTGAATATTCAACACACAGCATGCATTCATCTCGCATAAAGCACCTGTCAGTTCGAGCGTACGCTCTGGGCTTGCCCGTTGTTGAAACCTGCCCATCAGAAACTCTTACTGTTCAGACCCGCATTCATGCATCATGTCATCCATGAGAATATACGAGGATTAAACTAGACTTTCAAGTATCGATCGATTCTGTGAAGTAGAGACCGTACTTTGGTACGGGCAGTGTGTGGGGTGCTTAACCTCTTCCCACCCTGTAACCGTGATCCCTTACCTTGAATCTCTGACCGCAGATCAATAGGAGTCATTTTAGAGGAAGGAATCTTCGGATTCCCTTCTCTAACGTTTCTACAGGGTCTAGCCGACTTAGATTCGAAGTAACTGGCTAGTGGCGACTCTGGTCTATATAAACTCACTTAAACATATCCAGCTTAACACGATAACCAAACGAAGCCCTCGAGAACGAGGCAAGCCAGTGGCACAAAACGGCGATTTCGCACTTCACGCATCCCTCATCTCATTCTTTTCCGAAAGGAAAGGGAAGGGAGAAGAACGTCGTGTGGGAGCGCGGAAAATCGGCGAGGATCCACAAATAGGTAACCAGTTGTCTCTTCAAGAAGAGACAAAGAGGAAGTCTCAGGGGTCTACTCAACAAGAGGCCCTTGTGACACAAGATCAAGGAAGAGGAAAGAACAGAAAGGGCGGGAAGGCCCAAATAAATCAAGAGGGAAGTTGAGTGTCAGGAAAGATGTTGAATGTTGGAATTGTGGCAATAAGGGCCACTACAAGCATGAATGTTATAAGAAGAAGAAATGAAAGAAAGGAAAAGGAAAGGAGAAGGAAGATGAATCAGACTCCACGTGGTCGCCTCATATGGTGACGTTGTGGTTATTCTTTCGACAGAAACGATCTTTGTCTCACAGCTACGAGTCAAGACATCGACTGGGTGATAGACTTGGGAGCCTCATTTCATGTGACTCCACACAGAGATTTTTCACGAGCTACAAGTCAGGTGACTATGGGACAGTGAAGATGGAAAATTCTGGCGTATCGAAGATCGTAGGGTCGGTGATATTTGTGTAAAGATCGATGTGGGCTGCACATTGGTTCTCAGGGATGTGAGGCACATTCTAGACCTTCGTCTCAACTTGATGTCGACGGAAGGTTGGATGATGATAGCCATAAAAGTCGATTTGTTGGTGGGCGCTAGAAGCTCATCAAGGGTTCGTTGATTGCAGCCAGAGGAAAAGAAGTGTTACACCCTTTACAAGGCAAGTGTCAGTGTATGCAAAGGGGTTGACGCAGTGGAAGATTCAACTACTGACATGCGGCACTGGAGTCTTGGCCACATAAGTGAGAAAGGGCTTCAGTTACTAGCAAGAAGCGGCTCCTTCTAGACGTGACAAGTATACCTCTCAAAAACTGTACTGATTGTTTATCAGGAAAACAGCATAAAGTTTCATTTGTTAAATCTGTTTCCCATGTTAATAAAATGTATACATTAGATTTGGTTTATTCTGATGTTTGTGGTCCGATGAGGACAAAAACCTTGGATGGGGCATTGTATTTTGTCACTTTTATAAATGATGCATCTAGGACGGTTTGAGTTTATACTTTGAAATCCAAGGACGAGGTCTTGGTGTGTTTAAAATGTTTCATGCTATGGTTGAGAGATAGACAGGTTGATCATTAAAGTGCATCCACACTGACAATGGTGGTGAATACATGGTGACTTCCACGAGTATTGTAAGTTATTGGGTATACGGCATGAACAGACAGTTCTCAAGACCCCCCAACATAATGGTGTGGCTAAGCGAATGAATTGCATCATTGTAGAGAGAATCAAATGCATGTTATCCCATGCAAAGTTGTCCAAGATGTTCTAGGGAGAAGCAATGCACACGACGGTGTATTTGATAAATAGGTCTCCATTAGCCCGTTGAATGGAGAAGTATCTGAGAAGGTGTGGACTGGATGAGATCCGCTGTACAGTCATCTCAGGGTGTTTAGATGTAGGGCATCCGTTCAACGTACCAAAGGATGAGAGGTCCAAGCTCGATACGAAGATCAGACAGTGTGTGTTCTTGGGGTACGGTGATGAAAAGTTCGGTTATAGATTGTGGGATCCAACCGAGAAGAAGCTCGTTAGGAGCAAAGATGTAATTTTCTTTGAGATCAATGTATAGAAGACATTTGTAAGCCAGAGAAAAGCTAACCTAGTTTAGGTGAGTTAAAGGAAATGGATCCGGTTACTCCTCCATGGTGCCTGATGATGGGGGAGTACAGTAAGGTGCAGAGGATGAGGGAGTCCCTACAGAAGATGGACGGGGGAGCAGCCCCCACTTGATCCACCTGTTGAGCCACAGGTGAGGAGGACATCAGAGATACACCCGTCCAAGAAGTACTCGCCGCATGAGTATATTATGCTCAGGGGAGAGCCAGAAGATTATTCTGAGGCCCAAGTCGATGAGCGTAAGGGGGAGTGGTTGAAAGCTATGCAAGAGGAGATGAAATTCTTGCATAAGAACCACACTATGATATAGTGAAATTGCCAAAGGGCAAGAAATATCTAAGCAACAATGGGTGTTCAGAAAGAAGAATGAGCAGAAGAATTCACAAACGAGGTTCAAGGCCAAGCTAGTAGTGAAAGGGTTGGTCAGAGGAAAGGTATAGACTTCGAGGAGATATTCTCACCAGTGGTGAAGATGACATCCATACAAGTATTACTCGAGTTAGCGGGCTAGCATGGATCTAAAGATAGAGCAGTTAGATGTCAAGACTATCTTTCTCCACGGTGACCTGGAAGAAGAGTATCTACATGCACCAACCAGGGGTTCGAAGTCAAGGGCAAAGAGCATATGGTGGGTAGGCTTAGGAAGAGCTTATATGGGCTGAAATAAGCTCCTAGGCAATGGTACAAGAATTTTGACTCGTTTATGTAAAGCATGGATATGACAAAACGGAAGTCGGACCACTATGTGTTCACGCATAAGTACTCAGATGGTGATTTCTTAGTTCTGCTATTATAACGTTGATGGACATGCTCATCATGGGAAAGAGATCAAGAAGATTGATAGGCTGAAACAGGAGTTGGGCAAGTCGTTTGCGATGAAAGACTTGGGCTTGGCAAAACAGATCCTAGGAATGGAGATAACCGTGATAGAAGCAACAGAAGCTTTGGCTATCACAAGAGCGGTATATTGAGAAAGTCCTAGAGCGGTTTAATATAAATGCAGCAAAGTTGGTCAGTACTCCACTGGATGGTTACTTCAAATTGAGTGACAAGCAATGTCCCAAGACGAAGGCAGAAGTGGAAGAGATGCGAGAAGATACCATATGCTTCAGCATTAGGAAGTTTGATGTATGCTATGGTGTGCACGCGCTTAGACATAGCATATGTGGTTGGTGTTGTAGTCAGTATCTTGTCAATCATGGCAAAGAACATTGGGCAGCGATGAATGGATACTACGGTATCTGAGAGGCTCATCCAGGTTGAGCCTATGCTATGATATGAAAAACCTGTGTTAGAAAGTTACACAGATGCAGATATGGCAGGTGACATAGATCTAGGAAGTCTACATCGGGGTTCATGTTCACATTTGTAGGAGGAGCGATCTCTTGGCACAACAAGCTACAGAAGGTCGTAGCATTGTCGACGACGGCGGCCGAGTACATTGCGATCATAGAGGCATGTAAAGAGATGCTTTGGATGAAAGGTTCCTACAAGAACTCAGCCTAAAGCAGGAGGAACATGTGGTCTATTGCGATAGCCAAAGTGTTATACACTTGAGCAAGAATCCAAGTCAGTACTCCAAGTCGAAGCACATATTAGATTCGGTATCACTGGATCAGGGATACCTTGGAACAAAGGTGCTATAGCTTGAGAAGGTTCATACTGACGATAATGGATCAAACATGATGACCAAGGCACTGTTCAAAGGCAAATTTAAGGTTTATAGAAACCTGGTTGGCTTGAAGAAGGTAAATTTCTCCCAAGTCGGAAAGGGGGAGATTGATGGAGTTTTCCTCCTCCAGCTCAAAGAAGAGATTGGTGGATCCTAGGTATGGGCGGCGCCCGGACTGAGAGTGGTCGGGGGACTGAAAAATACACCCAAAAGGGTGTTTATTGCTGTGGACTATTTTACAACAGTCGGGCGCCCGATGTCTATTTGACTGAGCGCCCGGTGCCTAGGCGGGCGCCCGACAATGTTGTTTGGGCGCTCGATATTCATGATTTTTTCTTCATGTGCATGCTGGACATTTTTTTTGCTTGAGCGGGCGCCCAACGATCCACTGACCGGGCGCCCAACCCGACGATGATTACTTATATACATTGTTCTTGTTTGGTTTTAACTCCTCCGGTTCTCTACTTACGAGGTTCCAAAACGAGTTTAGGTTATCCCATGAAGGTGTTTTCACATCCAAGGTAAGAGAGAAGAAGAGAGAGAGAGAGAGAGAGAGAGAGAAAGAGAGAAGAGATGAAGCTTGTAGAGAGAGATATTGCTTGAAGAGGTGATCTTCGGCGCAACATCATCTCAGCGCTTCTACGTCCTTGTGATGGGTGAGATCTCTCCATTTTTCATTATTCTCTTATTGTTCATCCACTCCTACATGAGTGAAGAAGGTTTGATTCAAGCAGTGTGCGCTTAGGATCGGTTGTAACATTCTACTTCATAGTGAATTGTTGCTCTGGACTAGGTCCCGTGGTTTTTACCTCTTCAAGGGTTTTCCATGTAAAATTCTCCTATGACGTGGGGTTGTTGATTTGGTTTTGATTATTGCATTATCATAGTCCATAATTTCTAGGGTATTGGGGGGCGAGATCGTAGGTTTGTGTGAACGCACCTAACACGAACCATTATACATTATGTGTTTGAGATTGCCATTGAGTCATTTCTATTCTTGCATTGGTCTTCGATTGTTAATTATATGAATGCTTGAATGGATATATGTTATGCTTTGCTAGGTAGATTCTCATACACATCGTAAGTTCACTTCTATACTAGTGCTGATGGTTATATCTTTATAATCTATATACTTAGGCTAGGTTGTTTAAGTGCTTATATTTGCTACCTTTGTGATTAGACCCACTTAAACTTAGAAGCTAAGTATTCTTGCTTAATTAGTTTATAATTGCTAATTAGTTTAATTAGACAAGAGGTTTGTGAAAATGATTTAAAACGGTCCTAATCACCCCTCTTATAGGACTTGGCTTGTAATTCTAAGCTCCGTCAAGGTTTCATGCGTAGCGTAGGGTGTCGTGTTAGACGATCCGACATAATGTCACTTAAGAAACTAATGGGGAAGGCCCACTTAAAAAATAAAAAAGTTTACATTTGAAGGAGTTGCTCCCATTACTTAGAGGTGGGGGATCTGTGATTGTCATCAAATGCGCCCAACATCCATCGAATCTCTTCATAAAATTCATGCGAGTCCACTCAAAACCCAACAATCCAACCCCATCACCATGGAGCAACCAAAAGCTAGTGGTAGAAATGATCCTCCGATGGGTCCTCATCAAAACTGTCAATAGTTGAGGGGGCCAATGAGGATTATTGAATTAATAGCTTGAAAATTACATCGGCTGAACTAGGCCAGGATTGATCTTTTCTGTAACCCTATTACGTTACATGCCTAAAAAGGCTAGTAGCATGGCCTAGTCAGCAGGCCTAGTTATGATTGATAGTTCAAATATCTCGTCTCTTTTTCTATAGGTTTTGACCATTAGGATAGTTAGAGAAATATTCAACCCAGTTGCCAATTTAATATCAATTATTGAAACCTGAGGTGGGCCTGGAAATAGAGGCTAGCCTAGCTCATACGGATGAAGCATGAAGGATTACTGTTAATAGAGATGGAGATGGTCGAATTTGTATTAATAAAATGTCACCATTAACAACAGATGAAAATTTGACTATTGTTGGCAATTGTTGCTAGTAATAGTTGGATTGAAATCAATAGCACTGGAGAAAAAAAGGTACTACATATCCAAAAGCTTCATGTCGATGGGAGAGGAGAAGGAAAATATTCATCATTACCACTAAAACGGAGCTTCAGGAATCCGATCTTTGGATGGATCTCTTTGCCTAGGTGAATTGCTACAATGGGTGGGAGCTTGATTGGGACAAATAAAGGAAGCTAGAAATCATTTGCTAGCGGAATGACATCATCTTCATTTGGGAGGTGGTGAGTGAAGGTGAACAGCCAAATCCACAGAGCAAGGACTTTCGATAGTGAAGAATGGGCTTTGATGCCAAAATCTATCGTAGGACTCAGCCAAAGTTGAGGAGAGAAGCAGCC